>BMAO01030885.1:0-47821 GCA_019973975.1 Trichonephila clavata
TATATATATATATATATATATATATATACTGTGCTGTTAATGAAATTCTTTTAGATTATGAAGGCTTTTCTTTACGAGTACTATACATTAATATTAACTGAATTTTTCAAGTGTAGTACAACTTTAACTAAATAAATTAAGAATATATGCATTGGCCAGAATAGAAAATTTATTGTTGAAATTAAAATGTGCAAATGGAATCATTTGCTTATTTTTTGCTCATTTAAATACCAGATAATTAGATTGAATATTCAATTTAATAGATTAATTTTGATTGCTTTAGTGTAGTAAATAACCATTTTGAAATATCAAAATGAATTATCTTTCTAACGGATGGAACTAATATTAAAATAAAGTAAAATGAATTAAGATTCTATAATCAGTGATTTTTCTTATGTTCTCATAATACACTAAGCAAAAGAAATTTGAAGTAAAGACTTTAAAGATTATTATGCATACTTCCAGAAACATTTAGAATACGCTAAAGTTGGTTCAAGTAAAGGAGACATTTTTTGTGGAATGATGTTTTCAACTTCTAGAATTAACGTGTCTCAGAAAAATTTACAAATTCCTAAAACATCCTTCAGTCCATTTAAATTCATCGCTTAAAGTACTGTAATGTTTAAATTTAGATGAAAAAAAGAATTTTTTCTAAAATTGTAACTTTTATGAAAGAAAAACTAGAATGTAATGCATTATTTATTTTTAAAGCATAAAGTATTTCATCGCTATAAATTATTTAAATTCGTTCGGAAGCGCATTACGTTTTCTATAAAATTCATGGAATCTTTTTTTTCTAAGATACAGTAGAATATATATGGTAATTTCGTTGTTCATAAACAAAAATATATTCGAATGTTAACATCATAACTGCTTAAGTATTGCTTTGTACCATGTTACATAGAGAAATGTTATTAATGATATATTACTGCTCTATTTCTGCAAGTGATTAGGATTTCTAGGATTCTTGTTTTTCACAGCTTAAAATTACTCGAAGAGGTAGATGTACTTAAGATTTATGACTGCTTTCGAACCCATGATTTTGAAAAAAAAATCATAAATGATTTTGTTTTCTTTTGCTTTTTAGTGTCAGTTTAATAAGAATATACATATAAAATTGTTTTAAAAATACCCTTTTAAGTAAACACTATTTAAATGTAATTTTAAAAAAAAATGCAGATGAAAATTAAATATTTTCAAAACATTAGCCTTTTGTGCAAAATATTTCTATAATGATAATATTCTGCCAGTATACAACACGGACAGAGACTGAATTATGATTTTTGAAAAAAATTCACATTATTTTCAGAGTTACGATCACTTGAAATAATAACGCGATTTTTGTTAAAATTTCACTATTCTGATATATATATATATATATATATATATAAATGTAAATAAATTTATTCCTATACTTGTATATTTCGAAATTGGCAAGTTAGGTTCTGTCCAGAAGACTTAGTAAGAGATATATGGGCAAGATATTATTATTAAAGTTAATGTTGCCATAAAAAGAAATTTTGATTTTTTAAAAATATTTTCTTTATTTTTTTGCCAAAACTATTGCATTTAAGTAATTTTTTTATTTTAAATATTATTAAAACAATTGTAAATAAATATTCTTGTTTAACAATTTTAATGATTGTTTGCTTAACCATTGTAATAAAATTGTTGATACTATATATATATATATATATTAGGTATTAAAAAAAAATATTTTTAAAAAGAAATAATTTAAATTTTTTAAAGAAGAGTTTTTTTTAATTTTAAATTTTAAATTTTTGAGAATTTAGATATTTCCAGATTAGTTTACCAAGTTGCAATAGGGGGAAGGTTGGCGCCATCAAACTAGTTTAACCCCACTTATCGGTCCTAAGTCCGAGGTTGCACTCGGATATTTTATAATTTTTATCTTATACAATTTTAATTTCGCTTGAAAATGTTGATCTTCATTATTTTTATTCGCCATTGAAATTTTGAAATGTGATGTCGTACTCTAGGTTTAATGTGATTTCGAGTATTTGCTTGATTATATTTGTGTGAGGTATTTTAAATATATTTAAATATATATATATATACATATATATGTATGTATATATAAATATACATATATATATGTATGTATATATATACATATATGTATGGTATATATATATAATATTATATATTATATATATATTATTATATATTTATATATAATAGCGCATATTTATAATAAACCAATATATACTTTCATTAAATGCAAAATAATTTTTTTTATTTTCATTTTTTCAGCAATACAAGTTGAAAGGAAATGTAGAATTTTTTAGGATGGCTGTCTACATTCTAAAGAACGATATTGTAAAAGTGTATGAATATATATATATATATATATATATATTTACATTTAATGAAAGTATATATGATTTATTATAAATGTGCGCTATTTCTGATTTATATCTCACTATCTATACCTAATAATAAAACTAATTTATATATTTTGCTCACATATTGCTATGCAAGAAAAATATGACTTTAAGAATATTAAATATAAATTCTAACTAAGTCTAATGTATTAACGCTTAATAAGATTACGCTTAATAGTCTCTAATATTTTAAAGCTTAATTTATTATCCTGCGTTCAGATTTTTTTCCTTTCTCTGAATTTGATTATTTAGAATTTGATGCAGAATTAATTAACATTGACTAGTTAAAATTTTTTTTAATTTAAAAATCGTATTTCTTTGTAGCGTTTCTCTATAATTTCTCTTATTTTATAATATTTTTTTACAAATAAATATTTATTAGACACTGAAATTATTGGTTTTTTTTACAGCAGCTCGTAGATTGTTATTTTATTTTAATTTCGTGACATCTTGAGTGAAAGTTTACCAACTTTACAGATGAGAATGAATGAAGAATTCGTGTAATATTATTCAAGAACAGAACTCTAAAAGTGGTTGAGTACTGCGACCTTCATTTGTCTAAAATGTTTAAGCATGTTTTAGCCAAATTTTCACATTGCGTGACTTTGAATACGTTAACTCATACGTGTTGGCTGTGGAATACTAATGAAGGAAGAAAGGCTACTCATTTTATGTTAACTGCGTTGAAAGAGTAAGGCAAGTTACTTTAATATCATCATTAGTGTCAGAGGTCCGAAGTTCACATTTTGAAAGAACGTACACATATTTCCCCCTTAAGAGTACTTAAATTTTGCTTCTTCTTGGGTAATTTTTACTTAATTGAGTGATTCCTGTAGAGCCATATACTTAAGACTAAAGATGATGTGTTTTTGGAATGCAGGTTACTGGAAAGAATTTTCATTATTCTCAGTCACTTTTAATCAATAAAAATCGGCTGTTAAGAGTCGATCACGTAATCAGGAATTAAAAAAAATCTGGTTTCCTTACATTCTTTTTATTTTTAGATTAAAAATTATTAATATTTAATATAAATATATTTTGTATATATGTTATCTATTTGTTTAATACGAACTTTTAAGGCTTGAAATTAAAAAATAAAATAAAATTTAGATTCATTTGAAAGATTATCATCAAATGTGTATTAGAAGTCCACAAGAACTTGTCCCCAGCAAATGAAAAATACATTTATTTTATTATAATATATGAATTTCATCTTATTATTATTTATACATGATAAATATTTAATACATTTATTCTGCAAAATTTAACACAATAAGGTACAATTCTTTTTTTATATGTAAAATTTGTACAAACAGCTAAAAATAAATAAACAACTGGAAGAAGAGATATTTTTCCTTCGTGTAGAATAATACATAGAAAAACCAATAAATTTTTTGAAAGAATGATATAAAAAACGATTCTTGAAGAGAATAAAAAATGCACTTATGGTTTTGCAACACATATCTATTGCTTCTTTATGTCATAATAATTTCAGGGAAGAGGTGGGTATAATAGTTTATTGGAATAATAGTATATATATATTAATATATATATATATATATGGAAGAAATTTATATAAAATATAGAACATAACAGGAAGTACTTATTAAAAAAAGGAAGATCAAATCTAATGAAATACAAATAAGAACCTAGTGAGTCAAAACGCAATTTCGGACTTAGGACCGCATAAGTGGGGTTAAACTAGTTTGAAGGTGCCAACCTTCCCCCTTTGCAACTCAGTAGGAAAGACCAAAATAAAAAAAAATAAATAGAAATTTAAAGTATAAAAATTCCAAGTATAAAAAATTCAAAGTATAAAAAATCCAAAGTATAAAAAATCTCATAGAAATATGAAAGAACAACCGACTACTGTTTAGCAAAAAATTCTCCCAAAATGTTTAAGCAGAAAAATATCAAAATAATTACCCAATAAAAGGATTCTTCCAAAAAGATTTTTCAAAACTTTTGCTCACAGCGCTTTTTCCAGGAGATCCAACGGTCTTGAAACCGATGGAAAGCTTTTATACGTTGTGATAAAAATCTAAATTACACTTAACCGCATCCTTTATACCAGCTTGTAAGGATAGCGCCAAGAAAGATTACAATCAAATTTGGTAGGCTATAACTTGGTTGGTTGTCAAAAATGTAGAAATTTGGTTAGTTGTCAAAATGTAGAAATTTTTCATTTTATAAGATTTTTAAGAAGGGCGTGGAAAAAATATAAACTGGTATGAAGAGTGTTAAAACAGAATCTTCACAGCAAAACCACTAATATGCTGACTTTGAGATCCTATTGTTGTAGGGTGGTTTTGAAATCAGAAATAGCATGACGATATATATATATATATATATTATTACTAAATTAGCAATTAAATACACTTTTCCTATTGAAGCTTTTAATGAATTTAAATGCAATGTTTTAAAAATGTTACTGAAAAATAACTATAAAATTGATTGTGGATTAGTTTACAAAAATATTAAGCATCATATTGTAGAACTACAAAATAATTTCATTATTGTTTATGTTGATAAAGTTCCGGGTAATTATGCAATTATTTGCAAATGGTTGTATGCTGATATGCTTAATAGACATTTACATAATAATAATGCTTTTAAAAAATCTAATTCTAGCAATAGAGAAATTTTTAATCAAATTTCTGCTTTTTATAAAAAATTAGATTTACGCATTTCGGATATTAAATTCCCTCATATTTTCTTAACTCCAAAATTTCATAAAAATCCTATTAAATTTAGGACTGTAACAAACGGCTTTAAAACTTATATTACACTTCCGGGTAGAAAGCTACAAAAGATTATTCAATCCACATTAGACAGTATTGATAATTCGATTATAGTTAAGAATAGCTTAGATATCATTAAGTACATGCAAGATAAAAAAAAAATTTCTATTCACACCTATGACTTTGAAGATTTATTTAATTCCATACATATTGGGGACATGGTTAAAATTCTCAAAATAGCCTATAACAAATATTCTTTGAATAAACTAATTAAGTATGATAAATATCTTTCTATTATTCATCTAGTACTGTATGAACATTATATTTTTCACAATAACTCTTATTATCAGCCAATTAAAGGTCTTCCACAAGGAGGGTCTGCTAGTAACTGTTTAGCCAATATTTATCTGCACTTTTATGAATATGATAACATTAATTTCGATTCTTGTTACTTTTTTAGATACATAGATGACTTAAGGTATCCGTACACCTTCAAAACGTCAGTTTCGCCGAAATTTTCGATTTTTAAATTTTGATTTTATTTTAAAATTTGAACTCTTTTCTTTAAAATGGTGCTTAAATTTTGTTTCTATCTAATTTAGAACTTAAGTTATGGGGATTTGAATTTACTCGGTAGCTACTTTTTGAAACGGAAGTACAAGTCTACATTCCGGAAGTTGAAAAAAATGTTTGTTTACATTTTTATTTTACAAAGTATTGCTTAAATATGCAATAGTAGAAAATTTATACACTTTAAAATATGAATTTGAGTTTTCAGAATCTTCAGAAATATAATTGGCAACAGGTTTTTACTAATATTTTTATCCAGAATCTGGCAGGAAAAGAGAGTGTGTTATTGTTTGTTTACATTTGCTTACGATTGCGCAGCACTTTCTAAGTTTCTGTTAAATCCTTTTTTATTGCTGAAAATTTTAATTTTTTTCATTTAAAATGGGAAACTTAAAACGCAGAATTAATTCAAAGAGAAAACGACAATTTCGTGGTAATGGATCTACTAATAAAGATTCCAAAAATTGTAGCTCAACATCCACCAACGCCAGTTCTTCAAAGATCAAAATGCCTGCTGTTTTTGATGAGGAAATGGCAGAGTATGAGCATAAAACACTTACAGGAAATAGAATCATAGATATTGATGTCCTCTTAAATGTTTTTTTACAACTTTGTTGCCCAAGATGTTTCGAAGAAGGCTTATTGCTTTCTGAGGATTCAAGGTATGGTTTGTGTTCAAATTTTGTTATAAGGTGAAAACATTGTAACTTTTACTCAGGGTTTTCTAGTTCAAAGAAAACTTTAAACTGTCCTGAAGTAAATACAAGATTTGTTTATGGTATGAGACAAATTGGTAAAGGTTTTTCTGCTGGGTTTAAATTATGTGGTACGTTAAATTTACCCAGGCTCAGTAAAACTGCGTACACTAATCATGAGAACAAACTCATGTCTGTGATTTCAGAAGTTAGTGAACTATCAATGCAAAAAGCAGCTTCTGAACTGTTAGTGCTACATCCTTCTAAAAATAAAATAGTTGAATGTGGTGTTTCAGTGGACGGAACATGGCAGCGTAGGGGTTACACTTCCATGAATGGGTGTGTCGCAGCTTTGTCAGTTGACACTGGTAAAGTAGTGGACATTGAAATAATGTCGTCATATTGCCCCATCTGCAGAAAGATTTCTAAAATGCCTAAAAGCATTGAAACGGAAACTTTTGCAGCAGATCATGTATGCCATAGCAATTTTCAAGGTTCTGCGTTGAAAATGGAAACTGTTGGTGCAACTAGAATCTTCCAGCGTTCTATTGTGAAGCGAGGCCTTAAATATGCACAATATTATGGTGACGGGGATTCCAAGGGCTTTATCAGTGTCAAAGATACTTATTGTAAAGATAGTGTCACAAAATATGAATGCATCGGTCATGTTCAAAAGAGAGTAGGTGCGAGATTGCGCAAACTAAAGTCAAAAAATAAAAATCTGTCTGGTAAAGGCAAACTCACTGACTCTTTTATTGACCTATTGCAAAACTATTATGGAATTGATGTTCGTAGAAATGTTGGAAACCTCTCCGGTCTTCAACAAAATGTTATTGCGGCCCTATTTCATTGCTCATCAAGTGCCAAGAAACCCATGCATGGACAGTGTCCCATCGGAAAAGATAGTTGGTGCTACTACCAGCGAGCACTATCTTGTGGCCAAAAACCAAAAGAAAAATGTAAAGGCTTATCTAATGAAGTTTTAAACATGATTAAGCCTACATATTTAGAATTATGTACCAAAGAACTACTAACTAAATGTCTGCATGGCAAAACGCAAAACTCAAATGAGTGTTTTAATGGCATTATATGGCAGAGAGTACCGAAAGAAGTTTTCGTGTGCCTGAAAACTTTAAAATCTGGTGCATTGGATGCTGTTATACAATTTAATGATGGGTACAAGGGTTGTGTTGACATTTTTAAAAAAACTTAATATAACTCCTGGTTATTTTACTTTAAAATCATACAAACATCTTGACGTAAAAAGAATTAACGATGCAGAACGTCATTCAACACCAAATGTAAAGCAGCGTAGAAAAATTTTAAAAGCAACCAGGGGAAAAAAATCAATGTTTTAGAGAGTAAAGAGGGTGTTATTTATAAATCAGGGGCATTTTAAGTATATCTAATTGTGTTTAATATTAAAAATTGCAGTTTAAAGTTTATTTCTGATTTATTTCACAAAATGCATTTTTTTAAAGTATTGGCATCTGACAACGTAAATATCAGAAAAAGTTGTGAACCAAATTAGTTTAAATTTTACAAGTACATTTATTTTATAGATTTAAAGAACCCCTACTATTTTCATGTTTATAGAGTTGATATATTTTTAGTAACTAAGATGTATATCATGTCTCGTAATAATTTTTTAGTGATTTTTCAATGTTCTTTTACTCGAACCTTGATAAAAATTGTAATAATTGATTATCATTAGGAAAAAGGTACCAGCCCTAAAAAATGTTATGATGATCAACATCAAATTTATTGAAAAGTGATATTTTTGTTTTCATTTGAGTTATGTGCGTTATTCTAACAATGAATTTAATTAAAATTTTCACTATGTTTTCCTCCCTAAATTTGTTTTGTGTTGTAAGTAAAATATTAAATGTATTTTTCATAGTTTGAAGTTATGTTTCATGAGTAAAAAATATTTTAATAGCAAATATTACAGTTTTTCAAAAAAATTTCTTCGAAGGTGTACAGATACCTTAATCATCTTTAGTAACATAGTAAATTATGTTCCTAGTTTTAAATATTATCCCCAATATCTGAAATTATTAACAACCAATTATAATAATGACTCTGCAAACTTTTTAGACCTACAATTAATTGTTAAGTATAATATACTAATTAGTAATATTTTTGATAAAAGAGACTCTTTTGGTTTTAACATTATTAAAATGCCTTTTTGGGAAAGTAACCTACATCTCTCTCTCTATCTATTTTTAGAAATATCATCTTAAATTTTATAAAAAGAAATAACGATTTAGTCACGGATAATGATGTTAAGCAAAATAATTTTAAGCTTTTTTTGCAATAATTGCTTGGAATACAACTATCCAAGTAACTTCATTTTTAAATATATTTCTAAATTATCTCTCTAATTCTCCTTTTCAAAGTTTAAGTATTATTCTTTGTTTTTTTCTCCTTCTGTTTTTTTATTATTTTCAATTTGTTTTTGTTTGCTTTGTTTAATTACAAAAAAAACTATCCAGGTGGCGCCACTAATTTTTGCATCTGGTTTTACCAACTTAACACGTCATTTTTAACGGTCATTTAGCGTGATTGCTCTCGTACGTACAGTTTTTTTCCCGCTCTCCGGTTATTTGCATTTTTTCATGTAAGTTTTTGCTTCATTATTCCTTTTCAAAATTATTTTTATTTGTATTTTGTTAAGATTCATTTACTTTCATATTTTCTATTATTTTTATTTTATTTTTCTTTTGGTTGCAAATTACACGTGGTTGATTTTAGGCCTAACTTTTCAATATGGGTATGTTTTCCTGTTATGTATAAAATTTCTGCTGAACAGGGGAAGGTAGGATCCATAAAATATATTTAACCCTAATTTTGCTGGTCCTAATTCAGCAACAGCTTTAGAAATCATAACAGGTCTTCATTTTAGTCTATTGACTCTTTTGGCTTCTTACATTTTAAAGTTCTAATTCTGTTCCATGTTATACATACCCTTAGTTAATTCTTCTACAATAGACTTTTCCATCATTTTTAAAGTTGTGTTTCTGGAATCTGTTTAAATCTTCTAGCTTTGTTAGTGATTTAATTTTGTATTATCAATTTTATTATGCTATGTATTTCTTTCATTTTATGTTACTATATATATATATATTTATATATATATATATATATATAGGTATAATAGTCTTGTAACACTATGGAACAATCAGAGAAATATCGAGACACCGAAGAGTATTTGATTAGATACTCAGTTTTAATGAATTTAATCCATGCAGTATAGGAATTATTGCTGAATTTTAGAAGCAGTTGAGCTTCAAGTTTCTTGTAGAGCAAGAATTTTTTTATATTACAAGAATGGAGTGGAAACAAAACATATATCTTAAACCATTTACAGCCAAATTTTAATGGATTGTGAGAGAAATTGTTGAATAAATTCATTCACTTTTGATAATTCGTGAGATATAATTTGAGATAACCCTATTTATTCGAATCTAATCCACCATCAATTCTAAGTCACATCTCAAATTCTCAATTTTTTTTTTATGAAAAATTAAAAATGGAGTAAAATGGTTTAAGGTATCCCATTTTAATAAATTATAGTAAAATAAAAATGAGAAGTAATAAGAAAGGAACCATCAGTTATCTTATCAGTGTTATAACTTTTAAATCATATGTGAAGCTGTAATTGCTCTATAATTGCTCTATCCATCGAATTTGTTTCCTTTTGACTCTAAGCTACACCGCAGCATTAACATTGTAAAATATTCCGGCTTAGATTCGAGTAAATACAAGAAATACGTTCATGTTACTCATAGTATAAAAATTAATGCTACAAATTTAATTTAGATGATTGTTTTACTAAAACTGAACTATATTATAAGGAACTATCTTGGATTAATAAAAAAAAATATTTGTAAATATACGTAAAGAAGTAAAAACTGGTACTTAATTTATTCATTCTTTGCAGTTAGAATTTTGGAAACTCATTCATATTTAATGCGGCAAAGGTTTTATATAGCCTATTGAACGGAAAGTCCTATCGCCTAAACACAAATATAATATCAAATACTGTAAAAAAAAATCTAAATGGACCTCAAATCCCACGAGAATGTCATATTTTCATATTTAGAAATCCTATTTCAGTTCCTCTATCTTTGGTGCTTATGAATTTTCATTAATGTAACATAACTATTCTTTAAGTAAATATTTCCCCGTCATCTAAGCAAATAAGTATATGCAATCTCACCCTAGTCTAGATACATAAATTTTAATTTCCGCTTTCGATTCTCTTATTCTAAAAGAAAAAATCCAATTCCTTAAATATTATTCTGTGATGAGGTTTCAGAAACCAACACAAATTCAAATTAAAACGACGATGCGCTGACGGGAGCGAAATCACCTCATTTAATTAATTTTCTCAGCTAAGGTTAAAAGATGGTCGGAAAGAAAAACTCAGTAAAAATTCTTCACTATTGATTTTATTTCTTTTAAGTCTAAAACATTCAAGCAGAAAGGGAATAAATTCGAAATCTATATGCGAACGGTCTGTGTCATTTTATGGTGTAGCAAGGAAATATATTTAAAAAGAAGCGATTTACAACGAAAGTGTGTAAAAATGGATAAAACGCAAAGAAGTTATATACCTAAGAAAAATATGTGTACGAAAGGGGATTTAAATATAATCTTGTGGAATATCAAATAGACTGGAAAGTCGAGATGGTAGGAAATAATTGTGTTTAGTTGGCACTTTTGAAAACGCTTTTTTATTTTCCTGTTATTCTTATTACTTTATTTTTTCACAAAGAAGTATTATTTGGACTTTTGCTCAACAAACACTTTTTTCCCATATGAAATGCATTTTTTTCCTTCCCACTGTTTTCAACTTAAAGAAGAATTTCGCCTTATGTTAATTAAGTTCAAGTTTTTTTTTTTTTATATCTCTCAGTAAGCGCTGAGTCTTTTTTATGTGTTAGGGTGGATAAACGTGTGGTGACTGTGTACTTTGGGTACTTCATCCTGATTTTGTTTTGTCAGTAATTTTAAACTTTTTTCCCTCAAGCATAGTTCTTTTGACACAGCCTCATTTCATCATGTTTTTTTTCAGATGTTGAATATTTAAGGAACGCAGGAGCAAATATAAATAAATAATGAAATCAAGCATTTTTATGTGGAATATGTAATTTAAGTAGTAAAGAAACAGTAAAAAAACTATTCAGTATTCAGGTGGAGAAAAGATAAACCAAAAAATATTATACTTTCACAGATATTTTTAAGCGAAAAATAAATAAAAAAAAGAAGACACATCAAATCTAAATACAACGCATTCAAGATACCTGTTATTTTCAAGTGTTGAATATGGATAAAAATAGTATTCTTTTAAATTAAAATTGCAAATTCTTTGAATAAAAATGCATTTTTAACACGATATACCTAAATCAGAATACTGTACAGAGAATAGTCAGTAATTATTAAAGATAATGTAAACGTAAAATAAAAAATGCGTATCTTATTTTAATATGACTAATTACAATGCATCAAAATGTTAACACGTGAATATAGTTTGATTTTTAATTAAATAAATATTCCTTCCCAAAAAAACATTTTTTAAAAAAATTTTCAGAAGTTTAAAATATAATTAATAATAGACTATATATTATTATGGAATTAAATAAAAACAATTTAATATTACTTATTGGAACTTAGGACACATTTATTTCTATGTATGGAATCAATTATTATAACCTATGGAAATTATTCTATATTGAATAATACATTTTGTTTGATGATACTGTGCAGTAGTCCTATCATCAACTTTCACATACATTTATTGGAAAATTAAAAATTATCTGATTTGCTGTTCGATTTCCAATGACATTGTATGTGTCATTAAGGTTCATTAATGGTCTGTCTGAAAAAAGTGAATCGTAGAGACCATTCAATTCCCTCTAACAAGGTCTAAATATAGATAGAAACATTATTACATTCGCAGTGGGATATAATAGGTTTCGCTGGAGGTGGTCTTGTTTTGTTGATGAGGGTCATCTATTTTCATGAAGTGATGTGCGTTTGCAAGCCTAATAGCATTACATTGTGTACGAAAAACTAGTAACCTGTAGATGAACACCATCAGTCCTAATATACCAATACGGACTTACGTTTTAATCCTATATTATCAGTGTTGAAACAATGGCATTTAGTGCATTAATTGGAATATTGGAATAATTTTCTGCACACAAATGTTAAGGGATGGTTCAAGTGTTAGAGTAAATTAACATAAACAACTAATTCAAACGTTAGAACATAATATTAGTTAAAAAAATTCCTAATAAACTAACCACACTTTCGGGGTTACAAACTAAAAGATAACAGTTAAACAAGATTAAAAGATTTTAATTGAATAAAAGTATTGAAAATTTTCAACCCATTTAATATGAAGAATACTATGCACAAAATTATGCAAGCTGCAGCAGATACATAAATTAATGTTAATTAATGCTCACTACATAGATTAATTTTTTTATTAGTTAAATTATTCAGTCAATAATTTTGTTCAAAAATTTCCACTATTAAATTTAAATCTAAAGTAAACATGAAACTATAGGGGTATGAATATTGTTATTTAAAATTTTTTGATATGCTAGTTTTTTATAAGCATGAAACATGATTTAGGACTTCAAGTCACTGAATTAAAATTTAAAAGAATTCTTTGGTTATTTTAATAAATTAAAGAAGCATATTGTTGAAGGAATTTAATAAATTGCAAAGATTACTTGTAACTGTAAAAAAAATAACTCTATAGAACTTATTTCCAAATAGAGGGTGTTAATATAGATGATTCCTTCTAACAAGATCTAATATTTCTTACTCAATAATTTTTATCATTAAAAGCTTTGTAATTGTAATTATCAACTTAGAAAATTGTATTTTGTGCATTAAATTTAGATTGTAACATACAGCTTTTATTTTAAAATTATTAAGCTTAAGTTAAACACTAAAGTTATCCTCATCCTAATTCAAAATGTATCATAATTTTTCTCATTTTATGGAGGTATAATATCAAAATATAATATAAACTCATAAATAGCCATAATGATAAACAATTCAAATTGGCTAGTTTTCCTTTTGGATATGTCATAATTTTGAAGCAATAAGTTAGACTCTTAAATAAGAAATTCAATTTTATTCAGCTTTTTTTCTAAATTTATTGAAAGTTAATTAAAAACAAATTTCTTATTAATTGTTTTATGAGCTTCTTAATAGTTTTATGTAAATCAAGTAAGTTATTTAGGATATTATTTAAGGGATCTGTATTACATTAAAATATTCAATTATTAAAATATTTTCTAAAATTTGAAGATACGTAATCTAATTTGAAAGAAAAATTTATTTTGCAATGAGTTTCTAATAAATGTTCTTATTTTTTAATGTTAAGACATCTAAATATATTTTAAAATATTCTTGTGAAGATCCGACGTATACCTATTTTACAATAAATGATTTGTAGAATATGTTTTTGTTTATTGATAGTTTTTTCAAATGTATGCTACTATATGAGCATTATTAGATAAATAAAGTAAATGAAATAGCATTTAAATATCCAAAAACCTTTTTTGGGGTGGCAATAATTATTAATGCTCACTAATTTTCTTAAATTAATTTTTTAAAGATTGCATACATTGTTAAATGCTTGCTTAAATTAAGAGAATATTTTAGCCTCCGTTGATATATAACTTTTTTTACCAATATTATTCACTCAGATTATTCATAATTAACCTTTTAACTAAAAAGTTAAAAAAAATAGAGGTAAATCATGACATTATATATTTATATTTATAATAATAATCTACAATCAGAATTTATTTTTGTCGATAATATATTATTAATGAATAACATTCATAAAAATAATCAATATCATGCTGAAGTTCAAAATGCAATAATAATAATATTGGAAATTCTGGGCAATATCTTATAAAAAATTATTGTTAATGCTATGGTATAATAAATTAAAGAATGTTTTAATAAATTGAACTATTAATATGATATTTTTCAAAATATAGTTATTTTCCCGTGTAAAGTAATTAAATGTTGCATTGATTAAGTGAAATTAAGTAAAATTTATTAAAAATGTCCAATAAATTAAAACTTTTTGAATACAAAATCATAGTATTTGATTGAAATCTTATTAAAAAATATACCGCATTGCACTCAATAACTCTCCTACCGTGAACAGAGTAATAATTTTTGAATAAAAAATCAGTGGGACCTAAAGTGAATTTAAATCTCTATTCAATAAAAGTAGAGTAAATTATATTTTACAATATATCCAGTAAAGATTTTTTTAAAGTATGGGACAGAGAA
Source organism: Trichonephila clavata (assembly GCA_019973975.1). Classification (NCBI taxonomy): domain Eukaryota; kingdom Metazoa; phylum Arthropoda; class Arachnida; order Araneae; family Nephilidae; genus Trichonephila; species Trichonephila clavata. The sequence goes on from BMAO01030885.1 coordinate 14,746, forward strand.
AAGAAGATTTCAGTTTTATAAATGATGGCAAAAATGCTTAATACACCAACGATAGCATTTTATAAATATTCCATGTAGGTATATCCAATTTAAAATTTTGAATAATACATCGTACATCCTCCTCTTCAAGAAGGACTTTAAGCCCCGCAAAAAGCAAAATGTATAGCACGAAAATATATAGCATTTTTTTGTTTAAGAGAAAAAAGTCACGTATTCCCCTTTCTTCCCTGCATTTTTCCTTTCCCTCTGATCCTTTTGTTTCCTCTCTTCGTTTTCTCATTCTATTCAGTTTCTTTTAAAGTACGTTGGATTGTTTCCAGTAAAAAAGGACCGTATGTAAAAAAATAAATAACCAATCTACTTTTCATTTCAGGAATTGTTACAGTGGAAGTGCCTCTCCTTATGCTTGAAGAAGTAGCACACCATAACGAGAGAATCCTAACTCTCGCACAAGTATATCCTCTTGAGAACTTTATTTACAAACAAAGGATTAACAAAAATGCAGTTACGTAGATTTCAGAGTAGATGTCTCAGAACTAATCATGATTTCCCATTTAATATGAGTTGGGAGATTTTAAATGATAAGATTGCTTGAAGCTTTTTTTTATGATGAAATTAGATATTCTACTTCGAAATGGCTTTGTGAGAAAGAAATGTTGAAGATTAAGCATTGTGAAAACAATTTTATTTTCGAGGATTAGGAAGCGAAGAGAATCCAAGTTCTGGAAAATTAGCGCAACTTTTTTCCAGAATTCTAATTTTAAAATCATTTAATGTGTCATTGTATTTGATTGGTTTTTTTTTTATAATTTTTATTTTTTGCCAAAAAAAAAAATAATAATAATTGTAAAAGACAACTACAAAGATTTCATAAGTGTAGTGCTTATTTTTAATCAATAAATAATCCCAACATTTTATGCATTACAGTTCTTAAAATATATTTTGAATAAATTCTTTGAAATAATAAATACTACTAACATTAGGGGAAATGCATAATAAAAAAAATAAAAATCTTCAATAAAATTTTAAATTTTTTTTCTCATTTTAAATTACTGCTTTCTATTTACTATACCTATTGTGAGTTAAATTTTTGTATTTAGTCTCTATATTATTGGAGAAACCATAATATACTGCAACGCCATTTAAGTGGGTGTAATTAAACAAATTTCAAATTGATTAGTCATTTTTAGGTGTGTAAAATGGAGAAAGAAATAAAATGAATAATTATAAGAATTTCTTTGAAGAAATTGTATGTCTGGGGAAAATAACATATTCCACATAAAAATATTTAATAATATTTTTAAGTGAGAAATATTTATACATTCACAAATTTATAAACTTGCGTCTGCGTATACTTTTGACACAAAACATTTTAGGTTTATATGATATGAAATAATAAAATATGAATGTCTATTATTTACTTGAGTGAAAGAAATTTTGTTTGTATTCTACATTTTAAAACTTTATAGTTATGAAAGATATTTGAATAGTACAAATACATATCTAAAATAGTATTTAGAACAGTTAGTTAGTTATGCAGTTATTGCATCAATAACTACGTTAAAATTATCCATGTTAGAAACTGTAGTTTTCGGGGGAAATATAGCACTAATTTTGTAAAAATATATCACTTATTTCTCATTCCTGAAAGTTCAATCCTATATGTTGTAAAATACACTATGCCCAGTATATCAATTCATTTTGACAATTACATATAAGAGTATTTTAATTACATGTATTTCAAAATATTTAAATTAAACATAATATATCCAGAATTTAGGATACTTATCCAATTAGATTATCTCACAATGTGTAAATAGAAAGCAGAACCAAGAGACACTAAATAAAATATGCTTTTAAAAGTTATGCACAAATCGTAGGAATTCAATTTTAACTAACAATAAGAAATAAGTTTTCAAATTATTATAGTTCATTAAGAAATATAAATATTTATTATGTATACTGTATGATATTTATTGAATATACGACTCATTGCCATTATCTATCATTAACTAGGTTTAAAAAAACTATTATATCTCTTTCCAATTTCCTAAGTGATTGATTTATTTTTTTAACCAAAGTAACAATGATTATGATGAAAAATTAAGTCAGTAGGAAATAAATGCAGAATTAAATTAGCTTACATAAATAAATATATCCTTGGGAATATGTGTGTGACATTTTAACCAAACGTGATATTCAATTATACGTTTTTTAACAACACAGACATACTTTTTTTCTCGTTATAAATTTCAGATATTCTGCAACACAAACTACGAAAGAAAGAAATTGTTTTACAGGGAAACGATGGCTAACACACATATATATAAGTGCACTAGATTTCAATGAGATGATTATTCAGCGTGAGAATAGTATTATGCAATACATAATTATCGTAGCTAGTTTGTACGCAGACAACTAATAACCTAATTTTAAGTGTTTTAATTTTGAATAAAATAAGAAAATATTTACGCAATATATATATTTTTAGTTAAGTCTAAATGCGCATAAATAATACAATGAAAATAAATAAGTTATTTATAAAACCTAAAATATCAAGATCAATGAATCAAAATGAAAATTTGTTTGTTCTTATACCAATAACATTATAACCTTAAAAACTTAACTATGTATGAGTAAAATAGAATGAATTCGCATTTTTTTATTAAATGTTTATTTGTTAAAGAATGATACTAATTATAAAACATGTTATTTATACATAGTATTTATCAAATTTCTAAATATTTTATTACTTGGGAAAAGGAACCTATTTTGTAAATATTTTACATCAAGTTTAAAATTCAAGGCATTAGATATGTGTTAATGTGATTATATATAAGACATTTAAACACACTGGATGATAAATTAAGCAAATTTACCAATTTCTTTCCCAAATAAGTTGCTACCTTTTATTTTTCATGATTCTCTGCAAGCATTTTTCAAAATGCGTAAAAATGCTTTTAAAGCTCCAAAAAACAAAAAGTAACAAATTTCCATTTTATCGTTATCATCAAACTCAATACACTTTTTCTTCCCTATTTCTTATCAATCTTCTTCATGATTCTAACATAAATAATATTATGTTCAACCTTCTTTGTGCGACATTTTTCTTTAAACCTCATTAACTATTTAATCGTTTTTTTTAAATAAAACTTATTTCTTATCTATCTAAAATCTTTTAAGCGTAATTAAAACTATAGATTTAGCAACATCTTGAACATCTTGCAATGTTCATAGAAAATCTTCTGTGTGTGATCTATTCACAAAAAGGTCAGATGAACTTTTTTATGAATTAATTATCACATATTTTTCTCAGAATTTCTTAAAAAGAATATGGTTTCTGTTAGTTTATGTTTCAAAACCACATGTGGGAAATTAAAGCAAAGCTTTATAATAAAAATAAAAATAAATTGATTCTAAATAAAATACACGAGTTTTTGATGATGGAAATCTTTGAAAAGAAATATTTTAAGTAGATATTTCTAATTTATATGTAAAGTACTGTATTGAAATGCGGCAGATTGAAAGCGAAGTTTGCAGTTTTTACCAGCATATCGTGAATAGTGTGTTAGGGATTTTAATATTTGAATTTAAAAATGTCTGTTATACATATTCCCCTAATTTAATAACAAGTTGAGAATATATGGAATATAAGGAATTCTTTAAATTTATAATACAAAATATTTAGTTTTCAAAAGTTAATTAGTTATGAGGGTATATTTTTATAGGATTTGAATAATTAATATTTTAAGTTAGCTTTGATTATTCAATATATTCCCCCAATTTCTCATTATTTTAACATGAATATTTATTATGAAGAATATTTTTATTTCTATAAATATTTTTTTTTTTTGTAGTTGAGCCAAATTTTAATCTTATAGCTCTATATAGCAATCTTCATTAATTTGTTGAACTTTTTCTTATTCATAGTCACCTTGAATCTTGATTGAATAATAATAATTATACTAGGTATATATAATATAACGCAGACGATTATATATATATATTTATTCCTTAGTCTTTGGATTTAACTGAAGCCTCAAAAAAGTGTTGATTATAATTAAACTTTTATACTTAAATTTAATAAAGGAAAGTAATCAAATGATTAATCGAATGTACACATTTTATTTAAAAATAGATATGTAATAATGTAATTATTAGTGCAGTATACTACTCTTATCCAAATCTAACTTTATAGATGCAAAATTTTTTTTTGTATTTAATCGATTAGAAATAACTTTTTCTAAGGTATCTATATTTTTTTAAACATCTAATCACACAATATAATTAAAAATGCATCTTAACTATTCGATTATTATTTTAAAATATTCAATGGTTTTAAATCTGAAAATTTTTGGTATAACCATATTGATGCATATTTTTAGTAATTTAAATTTTTGATTATTAGATCTATTTTTATATATACAAAAAGAAAATAAATTCAGTATTTCTTTTTCTGTCCTATTTTTCCGACATAAAATTAGCATTTACCCTCCGTTATGTTGAATAAAGGTGGGAACAGTTACAATACAACAAACTTACTTTGAATATTATTGAATTATATGAATATAAAAAATGTATTCTTGTACCAGAAACCAAATTACTTAGTATAAATTATTGTTTTTTTTCTCTCTTGCTCTCTCCATCTTTCCATAATGGGTAACATATAAGATACTTGAAATTTGAATCAAAATTTTAAAAAATTCAAAAGCTATCAGTCAAATACGTAAAAACTAAATAATTGATATATAGTTTCCTAAAAAAATGTTTAAAATATTTATTTACTCGTTTGCTGAATTTCGTTTTTTGTTGGAAATGAATATTTATGCATTTAAATAACTGATTTGATTTTTTTTATTTATATAAAAATATTAAATTTATTTCAACTGACCCAAGGTCAAAGACATAGTGATTAAATGGACACATTTTTTTATCGTATTGATTTCATAAACATGCTTTGATTATTTTTTTTAATAATTACAATAATGGTAGAATTATTTTTATCTGCAATTTTATTTAAAATTCATTTATTTTGTTTCTATTAGTTTTATTTTTCATATGGGAATTAACAATTTTTAAATGGTGAAATTCAATACGAATAAATGATTTAAACTAAAATAATTCATCTCTGAAACACATATTTACTTGCCATTCGAGCTTTAATTAAATATATTTTAAAACATTCTTTTTCCATTTTAAAGCAGCTTAACATTTTAAAAAGCTATGAATATATTTCTAAGTTTTTTTGTAATTTTACGAAACAGATAATAATTTAAGAAGGAATTTTTCAAGCTTTCTTATAAATTATAAATTCAATTAACGTGCTTGTATACTGAGTGCATTGCTGGTATATTAATCATACAACTAATTTATCGTATTCAAAACAGGCTTGCAATAGGGAATAAGATAACGCATGCTGCTTCGAGTGGTGTATCAGAATTAGTGATGCACTTCCTTGATGCAAGACTTGATCATTAACTTAATCCAGTGGGATTAGTGTTAAATTATAGTTTCATGATTTGGAACTATTATCAGAGTTTTTCATGTCTGGAAAAATTAACACTGGCGTATTGAGGCTGAGCATTATTCAGAAACAAATTTTTAAAAAAAGCTTACAACATGTCTAACCTAAGTATTTGATACTTTTATTTTTTCGTCGTCATATCAGCGTATTTCACTGACATATTAATAATGTTGAACATCCTCCGGGTAGACAGGGCCGTTGTATGTTAAATATATCGAAGCTCAAAGTCCTTCCATTGGTGTGGTGTGGATGTTAGAAGAGAGGGCAGCCCTCGCAGATGTCGTCCTCATCATCCATGGGCCCAAATTATGGGGTCGTTCATCAATCGTAATATAAACCCAAGAGTTAATTACGAGCAATATTAATATAAATCTCACTCTCACTCACTCATTGGCTGTTGTTCTTATATTTAATATCAATTGGGATATCTGAGTAATTTATCATTTTAAAACCGTTTTTCGTTTGTATATTCAAATTATATTGCTTTATTCATAGAATTTCTTCTCAATTTTTTCTTCAAACTAAAGTCTAATGCTATTTAGAAAGAATTCAAGAAATATTAAAAATTTAAAGGATTTTTAAAATGGCGAGATTAAAATGTCAGATTATTATTAAATTTTGCTTGCACATTTCATTGGTCATATGATTTTATTCTATGTATGCAGTATTAAACTAAGTATGAATGTCTAATTTCGATACTCGAATGCCGTTTTACATCCTGTATTTTTATTACGAAATATTAGTCTTCCAAAATTTTTTAGGTTATTTTTAAATCATGCATTGATAACTAAGTAGTATTAATAAATACATTGAAAATTCACGTTTATACATGTTTATATTTAAAATTGCATACAAATTACGTTTGAAAACATTTCTATTTGTCATTTATATGTAAATAATATTCACGATCAGTGGCACATACAAGAGGGGGAGGGCACGTTTCCGGACACTCCAAAACCTTTGATTTTTTTTTCAAATTGATTATAACCCTATGCATATATTGCATAAAATTTAATTAACTACCTGTCATTAATAATTCATTTTGTTAATTAATGATATTTATTCAAAAATATATGTATATTAATGCTTTTTATTCTCTCTGGCGGTGTATTGGTGTACGACACGACAATGGCGGACATCATAAATTTCTGCAACTTTCAGGAAGAATTTTGAAAACTCTATTTAATTATATTAAGAAAAATAATGTTTAAAAAAAATCTTATTTTAAAATGTCTTGTCATCTTTAGAATAGTTCGTGTTTCAAAGTCAATGAGAAGCTTATTTAATGAAATTCTAGTTTGTTAAATAAGTCTAATTTTATTGAAGTTGTACTAAATTATTCACTACCAAAATTTATTCACTACAAAATATTTATTATGATTATGTTTCTAGTTAAAACAAAATAAGTGTCAGAAAAATAGATTACAAATTTTTTGAAAATATTGACTTTACGAACAGGATTGTTTGTACATAAAGTGAGACTTAAAAATCTTAATTTCTTAACTATGTTAAAAATCCAAGTACTGATTTCTGTATATAAGTATTCCATTTTAATTTAAGTGAAAATATTAATCAATATTAAAAACATATTATGCAAACCTTTCTTGAAAATAGCAAGCAAAAAGCAAGTGTTTATTTATGCTATTATTTAAAACGATTATTCGCTTCGAGAAACCTGTGAATATCTATTGGAAAATTAATAAATCATAAGTTTAAAAGATAATTAAATGTTTTGTAATACTTCCTAATTGTTGTTGCATGTTTCGTTCAATTAACATGTATGAACCACCGTTGTTGTATTTTGAATGATGCACTGCACCTTGATATATTTTATCAAACCAACTTTTTTTACATTATTCTTCATTCTAAAATATATTACAATGATACGTATAAAATCCTTATAGAATTCTAAAAGCATGCTAACGTGAAAAATGTGTATAGTTAAATAATTATATTCAACCAAGATCCATCTAGGTAAGAAAAATACCGCTATATTATTTTTCCATGACATAGCGAGGAAATATGCACTTCATATCTCTTAAATATTTCATAGAGAATATTTTTCCTTAAGATGAGAGACTATGATCGATCCTCCATAAATTTGGATTTCAGGCGTCATCGATTATATGAAAATTTACTCTGGAGCTTGTCTTGTTTAATATTTTCAGACTATCATATACGCCAGTCCCCTGAGCGAATATAACTATAATTTCTGAAGACTTGATGCTATTACTTTTAGGGTTATGTTGGCTGTAAGAGGCGATTCAACATCATATTGAGTTCAAAATCATGCTGATATCAAAATAAAAGTAGTTTCCACTATATAATACATTTATTTTAAAGCATGGTACAAGAATGTACAAGTTTTTTTTCTCAAAAAAGCTATTTTCGAAACATGTATCAAAAGGAAAAAGAACGTTGTTACATGTTTTAATTACATAGACAATTATCTGTTTTAATTGAAAATGTGAAGCACACACACACACACACACAAAAGTATCTGTCTATAACACAAATCTTGCTCACGGAAATTTTTTAGTGTGTTAGATTGATGATTTAAGCATTATGCACTTTGAACCGGTAAAATCTCCAAACATATGTAGCAAGGAATTTATTTAATTGTATTAATTTTTTTTCTTTTTAAAATATCTAATTAATATATGGTAATAAAATTATATCATAGATATGTGTTGCAGTTAAAATGTAAATATATACTTAATTATGCATGATTTTTGAAAAATACAATGTATGCCATTAAAAACAATTCAGTTATTTTTTTTATAAAACGATAAGGGCGCGTTGAACTACTCGAAAATAATTTTATTATAAAGAATTCTCTATTCTTAAACTAAAAATAACTTTAAAGTAGTGTGCTATATATCCTAAAGTTCAATTGGCATGATTAGCTTATTCATCCTTGGGTAAAATGTATCTTCAATAATAAATAATTTTATAATTGTTTTTAAAATGATACAAAATAGATTTAGTTAAAATATGTGGTATGTATGTGTATGTGTATTTGTGTCTGTGTATGTGGGTGTCTTTTGTATATAATGTAAGAGAAATTCAATGCAAATTTAGAAAAATACTCTTTAATTTTGTTTAATTTTCTAAGGCTGCATTTAAACTAAATCTAAAAAGTTATCGCCAGAGGCTTAGCAGAAAATTAATATTCTTAAATGCATTCTGAAATAAAAAAAATATTATCATATAAAAGATTTACATTAAAAACTACAGTTCACGATTTTTTAAATTATTTTCCGAAATAGAAAGCTAAAAGAAATTGTTTTTATGAAATTTTCAAATTTATCTATTTATTTGAATATATATATATAACCTTCAATACTTCTGCTCTAACAAAAATGTTTTTTAAACCTTTTTACCAAGTATGCATATTTTTTGATAAAGGAAAACAAAGTTTATGAAAATAAAACTATCGGTTTTTCTAGTTATTTATATGAATATAAAAATAATATTATCATAGATATGTATAATCGTTATAATCGTTTTAAACTATTGAAGAAATTCTTATAAATAAAACATATTAATCACAATTTTCATAATAAAGTAATAATTTTCTGTCCCAGCTTCAAAACTCTATTTTTGTAAAAGGGTATTAGAAACACACACACACACACAAGCAAAATTTTCTCCTATCATTTTTTTAAAAATTTTAATATTTGTATCATAACAATGGAAATGTACATTGGGTGAAAATTTTTGAAAATAAAGTGTTGCATATTAAGTTGGAACTATTTGAACTTTACCCAAACATTACCTGAAAATATTTGTTCATATTAAAAATATTTACAACAATTCATGATTATTACAGCTATTTAAGAAATATAATCTTTTAATTGAAATAAAAATAAAGAAACTTGCTAAATATTTTTCTTTTTCTTTCTTCTATATAATTTGTTGGTGTTTTGTGGAAGTTTATAAAGTTGTGTGGGTGTCTTTGTTAGCATTTGACCTTGATCGTCCTCGTCACTTGACCGTGGCTCAAAATTAGAAGATCTATCCCCAATAGCTTCCTAATGTGATAGTAATAAAATAAGAAATCAATAAATCCGATATAATCTCAAGAGATATATAGTTTTTTCTGTCTCTTATTCCATTCAATTATTAAAGGAAATAAAATAAACAATGAACATTTATGTATCTGAGTAATCCACATAGCCTTAGCAAAGAAAGGCTTAGCTGAAGAAGGAAATGATATCCAATTAAGCCATTATGTAAGAAAAAGGAAATCAAAACTTCCTGAAAACAAAGATATCAGTTTCCAAGGGGCTCAGTGTCAAAAAATTGGATGCGTTCCAAAATAGGATATGTACGAAAACAGGCAATCTAAGATTCCTTTAGTTCTTTCCAGAAATAGGGCCAAGAATGGATTTTCCTGATATCCTCTGCATTAAACTTTTGAATTGCTTGAAATCATACATTAAATAAAGAAAATGTTTTCCTACATATATGAAATTTGGAAGAAAAACGAGAAAGTGTAGAAACTGTTAAATAAATTGTTTTTGAATGCATTATTTAAAGACTACCTAGATATCCATATGAATTACTTTTAATTATCAAGATATAACTTTTTATTTTATAAAGTATTGATTATTTCACTACATTCACATAAAATTAATTGAATAGATAAAAACGTATTGTTTCAAATTCCGTTTCTCACAATTTTAAAGATTAACAGTTATTTTCTAAACAAAAACCCAGAATTATAGCTTTTCAGAAAAATATACATAAGGAAAAAATCAACGTACAAATTTGATATCATAATTATGTTCCTGCAAAATGTGCATATCAAGCGTATGTTGCAAGTCTATGTACATTTACATCTTACAATATTTCAAATTATTCTAGATCAAATACTTTATATTTCTTTCTAATGTAAAATAATATTTTAAGAAGGATATATTTCTTTCTCTCCCTTGTTATGTAACTAAGCAATTTGCCTAGTATGAACTGTCAAATGTTTCAAATAGTTTAAAAAATGCAGCAGTGCATATAATTTCTTTAAAAAATCTTCCAGAAATACTTACATTACATTACTTATAATTCCGTAGTAATGAATGTGAGGAGAAAAACTCAAAATATCTCAATAACCCAAATTACGTGCTTTTTTCTTTTTAGTTGTTAAATGTTTCAAGCGGTCAGGTTTCAGGGAAATTGATACATTGTTAGGAGTAGAAAAATGTAATTGATGCTCTGTTTCCGAAGCATTAGTTACAAAGATAAGTTACTTTTTCTCTGTTAAATAACATTTAATAATCTAAAAAGGAAAACTTTTAAATGAAAAGAGTAGGAAAAGAGAAATATGAATGATATTGCTGTAAGAAAAAACATCAAAAATCACATTAGTATATTGATGATTTGTTGCAAAAAATCACAAAATAAATTCAAACCAATAGAAAATAATGCACTTTTAACTATAAATCGCATAAAGGGTGTCATAATTTAAATGTTCTTTTTACTTTATGCAATAAAAACATTGTTTTTTTTAACTAATCTACGAAGGAACTGTTATAAATAAATTTTATTCTTTTTCTTTTAAAATATGTTTTATATATTCAGTGATTTGCACATGCCTTCTATAATGATTTAAATATATTCATTTATTAGTGTGATTGGAATGAAAGGATTAACTATATATTTTATTAATCTAAACAGTTTTAGTCTGTATAGTTTTATTTTTATAGAAGACATTCAGGTCTCTACATTTATTTCGTAATATGCATTTTATTCTCTATTGGTGAGTATAATATCACAAAATAATCATGTTTTAATACATAAATTAATCTTTCTATATAGATTTTGAGATATATGGCTAAAGCTTGGTGTCAGTGTAAGCAAAATAAATAAAACTGAGTATATGCAGACTGAAAAATGATTTTTATTTCAACACAAACTTATAATGAAACAAAATCTTATACCGGGTATCTATGAGTTTGTCGGGGGGAAAGAATGATTTATTGCACGTAATTTACTGGGAACGAATTAAAATACATGTTGTTGTAAGACAGAAAAATAGTCCACGTATAGCATTATCAGAAATATTTCATTTGGCTTCCTTTCATTTCTCTGCAAATGTCCCATTGGTAAATCGGTTATTATCACATGTTTTAAAGCATATTTCCACCAAAAATATTAGTTGCAGTGCAGAATTTTGAATATAGTTCAAGAATAGACGCGGGAAATGGAGGAGTGCACCCTTGGTTCTTTACAAAATCCCATACCCTTAAATTCAGTGGTGAAATATTTAGTGACAGTAGTGGCCATTTAATAACATCTCCGAACTGATAAGATGTAACATCGCTGTGGAAAAATAAATGTCCACCATTTTATTAAAAATGTAACCTCCTAGCATTTTTCTTTGATGATTAGCATAAATAGCATGTGTTCAGGTATATCCTGTACTACAATAGTATCTCTTTTTGGGGGCTTTTCTTGTATTCTCGAATAAAATTCCATGGTACTTGCACAACAGTATGTAGTGTTCAAAGGCAGCATTTCGCTATTTCAGTACCATTGTATGTCTCCAGTGTGTTAATGACATACAAAGAATGATTACCGCTCACTAAAAAATAACATCAGTTTTGACAGTTTACGTTACCTACGAATAAACTTAGTATAAATTACTAGTTTCACTTTGAATGGAATTAATTTCTAGTAATTATCAGAAGTTTTTAACTTAGATAATTTCCCAACTAATTTGTAGAGAATTCACTGTATTATTCACTTTAATAATAATACATATTTAGTAGCATTGATTGATGAATTGGTTTACCATTTCAATGATAATGCTTATTTGTACGATTTTATTTCTCTATTTGGTCATGTGCAGCTGTAGTATACGTTTAAGTGATAAAGTCTTCAATTAATCTGAAATGATCCTCATCAACGATGACTTTAATTTCCATCTGTATGAAATTTTTGAAGCTTATCATGATGTAAGTACTCGTCAACGATACATCATGTAAGTAAATTGTGTTTTCTTCTGGGTCTTGTTTCCTGGCATTTGCATAAAAGAATGTGTTACTTGTATAACCTTCTAATTGTATATAATTTTTCTAAATATGGGTTTTTATCAATTCTTAATGTCTGTCATGTTAGTTATGAATCACTTAAAGCACATTAGTCCAATTATAATGCAAACATTAGTAAGTATTAATGCAATGTTATTGCAAAAAATTTAATTTTCAGCTAGATTATAATGACGGTTTTATCTAGATATGAGATTTCTATAAATTATGAAATGAATATTTGGCAATACATGTTTATTCCTTTCTCTTTCTCTCAATATAATAAAAGTACAAGTTAATATAAAACAACTGGTGAAAATTAATATTTCTTTTTTTTAATTCTGTGCCTTGTTAAGGAAACAGTACAATTGGAAAACCAACCCCAGACCTTACAAAGTTCATCATTTTTCAAAATCATATCAGGAAAATACCTAGTTACCTCGTTTTAACAATGCAACGATATGTAAAGGTTTTCATTACATTTACTTCAACTAAAAATTTGTTTCTTAATTTTACACATTTTTATGTATTTTCTTTTATAGCAAATGTGTTGTCCTTACATTATTTTCTATACACTAACATCAGTACAGAAGTGAAGCGAATATTTTTTTATCAAGTACCACATATTAAATGCGCTTCCAGTTACATTATTCTTAATTTTTTCATATCATTATGAAGTTGCATGTATTCATAATATCCATAAATTTTTAATGTCCTTCTAAGTGTTTAACTTTCTTCAAATAATACGCTTTTCTCTCTCAAAAAAATGAACAGGTCATATTTCTTAGAGAAATAAATTTCATCTTCGTGTTTCTCCTACAATATACTTCACACAAATGTCAAGGCAAACAATATTCGTTTTCGTATGTCCGTAATATTCTGCTTAAGCATTAATCCTGTTTAAATACCGCTTTTTCAGCAAGAAAAGAATTAACTTTTCTTCATTTTATTGGGCAGTAGTGTCATTGAAACAAATGAAAAAAATGGACAGGCATTGAGCCCCTTGGAGGTATGAATGAAACAGAATCATCCCACAGGAATAAAACTCAATGACCCAGAAAAATTAGAACAATTCTACCCCGCTTGGAGGAAAATAGGTTGGTTAGGTGTTTTTTTCTTACGGGTATTTTTCTTAGAATACAGTAAACTAGCGGAAGCATCTCCTATTCTCTGAAGAATAGCCCGAATTGGTATTCCCAAAGGAGGGGGAAACCCTTTGATCTGATTGACAATGAACGCATTAGGCTGAGTACAAAAGGGCTTGAATGGCCCCCTCCAATGAACAAATGTTTTCTTTCGCCTCTTATGCACTCACCACAAAGGTCACTCTAACTACTGTATGTTAAATTACGTTTTAAGTGAAGCAATGGCCTACAGTGTTCTGAAGAATAAAAAAGTACTTTGTGTAAATGCAATTTGTGATCGATGGTTATTTTAAATAAGAAGTAATAAAGTTTTCGTTAGAATGCACTTTTCATAATTTTTTTTTAATACTTGACCTTAACTATAAGATTAAATTGTTTTTAAGAAAATTAACATTGTTCCTGAAAAAAATAGCAATGCATGCATTAAGTTCTATACATTGCAATAAAAATTGATTTTAATAATTCAGCAAACCAATAAAATTTGATGCTGAATTTTGAATTCCATTGAAGAACACTAAACTTTCATGTTTTTTTTTTTGCAATATTTATCTACATGTTTATAGGAATTCATAACTGGCTTCATACATAAAATTTAAATACTTTATTTTAAGCACACAATGATAACGCTTTATGAATAATACTAGTGAATGAATAGAAAAATTAAGTAATGCACACACACACGCAATATGACTTAAATTTACAAACTTTGTAATGAAAACCAATTGAATAAAATTTGTCTGAACAATTAATATTGAACTTTCAATGAGTTTATTCACTTCCCATATTTATGTCATTAAATTATTTACTCCTCCACATAAGCCAGAAACTTTAAGCATTGCAGCAGTTAAAATTGCAAATACATAAAGATAAAAGCTTCCCTTTATCCCTCTTAGCTCTCTCAAAGGCATAAAAGGACTAACGAGAGGTAATCGAGAAATATATGGAATATGGACATTATATAAGCTGGATAAATGCAATCAAAGATTGGATTTGCCAATTCATTTGCTAGACGATGTAGATCACTCGTTTTCTGAAATTGCCAATTTCATAGAATGTATAGAATGAATAACATTGTATCCTATAGTAATAATCTGAAAATTTAGAGTTGATATCTCTAAAAGTGTTCTTCATTGTGGAATTTTCCAAAGCCATTAGTCATTTAAGACTATTGTTATTGGTCCAACACTTGAGTATAACATTATACATTTCAGCGACTTAATGAAATCATATAGTAAATTGCAAGAAACCTCTATTAAATTCAATAATTATAAATTCGGGAAATAAGCCATATCCACCTTATGGTATTCAGGTACATTTTAGATCTAAATGACTAAAATCCACCTAGAAAAGATAGCTAGTTAAGGATACATACGTCACTATTAATAACATTAAAGAAATAAGTTTGATTCTGATTTTTCTTGTATGAATTTAAGTTTGAAGTTAAATCTTTAAAGTGTGAGTTTTTAACATACAGTCATAATCTGCTTCAAGTGGACTAAAATAAAACTATAGAAAGAGCTCCTAACAAGTACTTTACAAATAAAATATGATATTACTGTTCAATGCGAAATTTTTCATAACGATAGAGAATCGCATGACAATATATATATATATATATATATATATATATACTAGCTGACCCGGCAAACGTTGTTTTGCCTTATAAATTATTTCTCGTGAAAATTTTGGTAGTCAAACAAAAAAATAACTGTCTCATTGTAAGTGTGTGGGGATGTGGTATATGACTGAAAGAGGAATGATGCGCTGTGAACGATGACCGCCTATAAAAGTAACAAAACACCAAACATTCACTTTTTGAATTCTTTGTACTTTTATTATTTTAACTAATAAATTTCAAATTACATTTCTATCACAAATTATGACAATTAAAAAATAACTTTATCCGTCTCTTAGTGTAATGGAGTGTACGATATTTTTAGTGAATCCATCTGTAGCCAACACAAACTGGATGGTTTACCCACGTGAGAATATGTCACGTATGCCATGTGAAAAACATGGTGTGCTCAAATCTAAGCCATAAATAGACATCGTTTGGCTTAGAGACTTATTGATTGTAATTGCGGATGCCAATCTAATTGGAAATTGAATCCGTTTGAATTCAATCGGCACATCTGAGGGAATAGTAGGGATTCGTGGTAGTAACACATCTTCTAAGAACTTTCCATTCAAAATGCTAGTTTCTACAATGTTTTCACCAATTTTTTATTGACTAATCGCGTGCCATTGCACAGCCTTGGTGGGTTCAAATTACGAAGCAAAATAACCAGAGATCAATCTTCAGTTGTAAATGGTACGGTGACATGCCTGGCAAATCCAATGAGTTCAAAAACTCTGCTGGATATTTTACAGCTTCTTTGGTATAGCAAACTGTATCGATAGATTTGTATGACAGCAAGTCCCCTGGCAACAACTTTTGTATCTTGAAATTCAAATCGTTGACTGCTGCAAAAATTGCACTTTCTGCCAGCCATTCATGATTTAAGTGTTGTTTGTGAATGTCGGGAAATACCTGGTCAATGAGAGAATTTTGTGATTTAATGATTGTGCAGAAATCAGTCAGCAATTTTATTCATCCAGTATTTTAATGTACAGCTACTTTTCCATCACCGATATCTAATAGTTTTTTTCAGAATGTTGCAGTGGATGAATCTTGAAGCATTTGAACGCGCATATTTACTTCCAACTGTACTTTTTCTACATTACGCCACAGTGGCGATGATTTACAAGCAAGTGTTGATCTCATCAGCGTACGTTGAACGTGGAATGATGGGAAGTGTTTGTCTGAAATCACCTGAAAGGAGTAACAGAGGGCCGACCAATTAGTTTGTCGTTGTTTTTTATGTATTTCAATGTCAAGTTCAACGCATCAAGCGAATGTTTGTGCGCCATAGTGCATTCATCCCAGATGATAATTTTACACTGTTTCAGCACTGTGGCCATAGACAATTTTTTTGTTGCACACTGCGTCTGCGTTATTTTGAATATTTAGTGGCAGCTTAAATGCTGAATGTTCTGCCTCCATCTGATTAATTTGCTGCAATGTCAGATGATGCAACGGCCAATGCGATGCCATTATTTGATCGTATACACAATCAATAATAATATCAGAAAACGGTTTAAGCCCTAAACTTGAGTGAGAGAAAGCCAGGAGACCGACTTTGTTTTCATTCCTAATGTGTGCTGTTTTCGGGGTGAGAAGTGACACCGGTAGAAAAGTAAAAATTTAGGGTTGTGTGTATTTTTAAATGTCGAATCATAAAAAAATTAAACTTAAAAATTTTGTCAAAAAAATAAAAATAATAAAAATTTAGGGTGGACCACCCTTATTACTTAGGGGTATAGAAAATAGTTTACGTCCTATTCTCAGACCTACTGAATAAACACACAAAATTTCATAAGAATCGGTCTAGCCGTTTCACTTATTTCTTTTCATTTATTTGAAATGATGATAACCAAGTAAAAGCGATTTGTTTTTCCCAAATATTTTAGATATTCTTGTTTTGTAAATTGATGCAATATATGAATTTTTAAATAAAATATAAATACAAAAACAAAACAAAAAAAATTTAAAAAAAACAACTTTTCACTTGCCAAATTTGGGTGATTTTTTATTTGTTGCTAGACACCCATTTTGCTGTTGTAACTCCTGAGCAGGGTGATTTGGACGGTGGAACAGAGAAAAGTCATACATTTGGCGCGAAACCGATTTTCGACGCCAAGCGAAATAAGCGGCGAAGTAAACAACACACAGGAGTAAAACAATTACGCGTTTTAATTTTTTAATTAATATATTTTCTACTAATTGCTATATCGGAATGAAAAACAGTTTACGCCCTATTCTCAGACCTACTGAATATACGCACGATATTTCATAAGAATCGGTCTAGTCGTTTCGGAGGAGTTTGGTTACAAACAATGTGACAGGAGAATTTTATATATTAGATATAAACAATGCTTTTTTTCTTAATTCACTATTAATAATTAATATGAAGGGATATGCCAATTAGATTTTGGAATGAGTTTATATATGTATTATGTGTTAACAATTTCACGTGTGTAATTCACGTGCGTATTTAAATCTGTTAAATTGAGCACATGCTTCAATTGTTTTGAGTATATATTTATATCATGGAAAGCAAACTGAAAAGGACTTCATATGAATACTGTAACTTAATATACAAAAATATTTTATATTCTTCAATCGTATATTATTTTTCATAGCATAGAAAGCCTTTTTAAGGTGAGGTTGCAATGCGTAGAAGCCCTCTGATATCAAGGATCCTTCATTGACACCTCATTAATAACTTCCAATTAAAAACGATACAAAATCAGATAAAAGCAGCCTTATAAAAATTGCGAAATTTGAAATAACTTAAAGTGACAATTTGTAAACAATGTAGTACCATAAGCATAAGACATTAAAGTAAAATTGTATTTAAAAACATTTTTCGCTGTATTGGGAATATTGTATCCTCCAATGAATTGTATTTTTTAGTATTAATTAATCGAATATTTTTATAACTGAATGTACGCTTCAGATCTATTAAATTATTATTGTTCATCTGTACATTTGAAAGCTTTATTGGTATTCTATGGTGATTAAAATCTAATTGTTTTAAATTAAGCTTCATTGTGATTTATTAGATTCTCTAATGCTTACTCTATAGCTGTTAGAAACTATGTATCTCTGTACATAAACACACACCCACATGTATATCTCCTGAGAAAAATGTTTGGTTTAAAAAATTGAGGCCAATCTATATCATTTTTAACCTTTAGATTTATTTCTAGTATTTCATATTTTTCTTTCTTTCAAAATATTGTAACTCAAGGGGTTAACTACTTGATGTAAATTTCTAAGAAATTTTAAAATAATTTTTTTTGTGCTAGCGAATTATTTTTATTACGAACTAAATTACTATGTCACATAGCTGAAATTATATATTTTTTATCATAAGTCTTTGAACACACATACGTTTATCCAATGCATTTTATCTGCCGACCAGAATATAATTAATATTATATTCATTGCATATTTAAAATTAAAACTAAATAAAATGCAGCAAAAATATTATATTTAAAAATATGTATAGCACTGTTGAAACGCATATACTTACATTAACTTCAGAACTTTAAAAAGAATATCGAAACTGAGAACTGAGAAAAACAACTTTTGTAGTCACATAAATTTTTAGTAATTTATATGAATCATTCTAGACAATATTTGAAATAAAGTAGAATTAAATGCATGCACCTCAATATCACTATAAAATATTTTATTTAAAATTTGAAGTAATATAATGTGTAAGTGTGATTTATATAATTTCATGCCTTTTATTTTATCTCATTTACACATATTTTTTCAAATGTTGTATTTATTATTGTGACATTATAGTTGATGAGACTATTGTTATTAAATATATATTTCTAAGTATTACATCGAAAAAAAATTAGCGACTCAATAAAAAATGTTTGCTTATTACTAATTTTTTTATTTAATATGTTTAAAGAAAAAAATCAAACAAATGCATTTTTTTAAATGAGAAAAGAACATTTTTTAAAATATTCAAGTCAGAGAGAAAGATTCCAAAAGAGGCATGTATTGAATTCCAACATGCCTAATACATTTTCCTTGAGGTTCGTTTGTAAACTTTATATCCCAATTGTATGATGTTATACAGACGTATGGCTCTTTCATGTTATTTTAAGCTTGAGAATTTAATGGACTTTGCTTTGGAAACTTATTTCAAGAAAACCGAATGCCTTCTAATGATGTGAAATATATACTTTCTTGCGGTAAATCTTCCATTCGCCAAATTAGGGGAATATAAATACAGTAAAAGAAGAAACTTCACAACTTGTATCTTCTGAATAGCATATGAGCTACATGATGAGATTTCACAGATTACTTCTTAAAATACTTATTATATTCATTTCAGTGTTGAACATGCGATGAACCTTGTTATCAAATAATCTGTAGTTATTACAGTAATTTCTTGTAGAAATATTTTTTTAAATATAAATGAATTTCATTAAATGAAAAATGATTTTTCTTTCTTTTATTTTTACATCTTAAAATTTTGTAAGAAAAATAAAATATATATATATATGATTTAAAAAAAGATTTTATCCAGCATATGATAACATAACATCAAACATTTTTCTTTTGTTAAATAAAAAATAGCTTTTTTATTTTACAGTAAAAATAATTAATAAATTGCTGATTTATATTTTCCTACTACATACATTAATTAATAAATGCCACTTTCAAAAACTAACTGTCCAATTAGATATAAAAATGAATTCATTTTCATTATAAGAGATTTATGTAGATGAAAAATATTTTGTTCACTTATTTCTAAGCGTTTTAATATTTCTTCATGGCTTTAATAAAGTTTAAGGGAAAATTACTTATCTATTTTTTTACTAAAATATTTGTCACATAAAACATTTACTGAAAGTTTAAAAATCATAAATAACATTTTCCGTTTGGGACATATAAAACTTTTGTTTCATAATGTTATCACAATACATTTATTTTCATTATCTATTACTTATTTATTTTTATTCGTAACTGTTAAGTATGATGTTTTAACCCGGTACAAATGTGGTTAAGCAGCCGAGTTTAAATGAAGACTAAACTTTCCACGCTTCATGAAATAAAATTTTTTCACCAAGATATGTAGAAAGATGAAATACCTCAGTGAAAACACTGTTTTTTTTTAAGTATTTATAGAAATACGCTAAAAAAATTCATGAGAACTGGAATAAGATATGTTGAAAAAATAAAATTATTGAAAGAGGAAAATCTTAGAATCTAAATTATTAGCTGAAAAATAGATCAAAATTTTATTTTGATTAGAGCGTTTAAATAAACTTAAGATACAATTATAGATTATGGGAAAATTCATGAAGCATTTTCAGCCGTGGTAATGAAATCTTATATATCTTAAGAAAAACGAGTTTAATAACCAAATAAATATTTCATTCACCTCTATAACGCCTTTTCCTTGCGTTTATGTTATATCGAAACTTAGATAAATCCAATATCATTATATTTGTAGGACAAAAATAATATGTAAAAAATGCATCAACATTATGAATTTTTCACAAAAGTATCAAAAAAATAATCCATAGTTTTATATTTCAGACATTGATATATCATGATTATTGCCGAAAATATATTACATCAAAAACTCTGATATAACTTTATTTCATAATGATATTCACATTTGGATTTTCATAAGAATGTGTTGTTGTTGTTGCTTACGCCCCCTGATCGACAGTAACATCTGATTAAGGTCCACGAAATTCATCGCGGCTAAGGGCTAGAATTTTTCGCCTGTCGTTTGCCTAAGACTTGAGCCCCCATGAAGGTGACAGTACGTCACAATAATGTAGTAATATCAATAAGCATTGCCTCAGATTATCCTTTTTTTTTCAAGTAAAATTTCTATAATCACAAATAAATTCATAATCTTCTACTATACGTAGGATCCAAAAATATTTACTTAATAAATTATACTTTGGTAAATAATGTTCTAGAAGACTCAATTTAAATATTAATGAATTACAAATATAGTCAATTAAGAATTTGGAAACCATATATATACCAGTATGAATTGCCCGAATCTTTACAAATCATAGAAATAACTGAAAAACGTAACCTATTATATAAAAGGCTGATTCCGTGCCAAAACTGATTTACTTTCAGTAACTAAAATTGCATTTGCATGGCTCATAAAAATGCACTTATAATTAGACTTGGCTGAGGTTATATATAATTTTATTCAAAAATAAACTCATGGTGTGTCAAAAATAACTGCTATAATTTTCTGCTACTTCTAGGAACAGTTTTCACTGATAATGCATCTCCTGCGTAATCAATAGGCGAGGCGAAGCAAAATGCATTCCCGAGTCATCCGCGAAAACTGCATTGTCGTGTAAGCTCAACCGAGCGTCAAGTTACGCTGTCGTCAAAAACTCACAATTTTTCACCCGGGTGACATAACAAGTGATACTTTAGGGTCATAAAAAGACACGCTACATTATTTCCGGACGGACCAATCTCTGCGACCTTTAGAATCATTTGACGGGAGAAGGCGAAAAACAAAACCGATATACAATATCTTTTAAAATTACAACGGTCCGTTAAGTTTTTGGCAAACTTCCCGAAATTTTTCCTGGCAGTTTTGCGAGCAAGAGAGCCCTGATCTGCTGAATCATTATCTCCTAAAAGGATTGCTGACTTGAATTAGATGGATATCGGTGGCTTGTTCTTTTCAATCTACCCCAAGGTTGTTAAAATGAGGTGACATTTATGGTTCACGCAGTGCAAAATTGCATTTTGTGAGGAACTGTGAAGTAGCAAGAAACTGAAGTAAACATTCTACAATGACTTAAAGCAGCAACCAGTTTTAATTAAAACTTGAGAATTTATTTTAGTATTGGAACTAGAAGTTACAAAGTTACTAAAATTGCTGAAATTGTATTGAATGTAAAAAAGAAAATCTTTAGAAGCAAAAACCAATTTATCTTGTTGGACTTTATCCATTGGACTTAATATGGTAAAAATATTCAATTTTATAAAACGAGTTTCTCATCATGTGTTTAAAAAATATATATCACTATTATTTAACCATGCTGCATGCACTCCTTATTACATTTGAAAAGCAAAGAAATGTATACTTTCTAAGAAATTTTAACGTCATTTTGATTGATGCCTAAGGTTTCAGTGTAGCATTGTAATTGAGCATATTGCAATGTTAAACGAAGGCTTCAAATAAAGCAACTATTCTAACTCAAAGCATTTCATTGCAGAAATAATGCTTGTTAATTATGGAGAAAATAAATAATTCGCATGCGAACAATTATGTGGCATCTTTTAACGGATATTTTAATCTTTGAAGAAGTGAAACATATTTAACTCCTGTAAAAAAGAGTATTAAGCTTAAAAATTAACTGATTGAATTTTAAATATTTGCTTTTCAGCTTCTTACTTAGGTACAACACAATAATTATTTTAAAATTGAAAAATCAAATCAATATATACAAATTTTATTAAAATATTTTATGACAAAAGATTTATACAACGATCATTGTCTATTATTACATTTCATGTGAAAGAATGTTTGGAAAAACTTAACCTACTTATATAACTTGAAAAATATCGTTTAATCCCTTTAAATTATTTTTTATTTGCTGTAAATGTATAATAAAGAGAAATTTTCATTTATACTGATTATGATCCATTAGTACATTTTGTAAGGGATTTTCTGGGTACTAAAAATATGTAAACAATGCAGGTGACTCTAAAAAATCAATGAAATATGATTTTATCCAGTATTAATTACAAAAAAGTACGGGTATAAAAGTTTAAAAAAATGCAGATACATTAAGTTAATTAGTATCATTCAAGAAAGAAATAAAAATCGTATTAACTGAATTTTTTCCCTCAGTTTCGAAAGTTTACAATTGTTGTAGAGAGTGGAAGGAGTAATACCATCAACTAATCATTTCAAAAGTAGAAATTTGAAGTTTTTTTCTTTGAGATTTTTCTAATCAAGCTGGATTTTTTCAGACCGTTTCGACAAGGAAAAATAACTAAACGTAACAATAGTCTCAGTTTGTGAGGGAAAAAAATGCATCTCTTAAAGAATAGAGCAGGGTAAATTATCCGCATAATTTCGCTAATGTATAAGACGAAACGCTTAAAAGGGCGTTTCTGTAAGAATCGGAAGAGAAAAAATTCTTCTTTTAAAATCCCCTTAAAATTACTGCGCTTCGTTAGTTTCCTGGCAGTATTCCCGCCTCAGTTTATAGTGTAAAGGTAGTGTAAGCAGTTGCCATGGCGTGGTTAGAGCTTATGAGGTGAGAGATGATTAATTTTACGTATAGAAATTCGAGTTTGAACGTTTAATATATTTTTTCTATCCCCTTTTTTGAATGCAGAACTTGTCAGAAAAATGCCACTTTTTTTTCTTCCTAATGTGTAATAGTTTCTTGAATAGAGGATTGATATTCTGCCAATGAAAGTAAAATCATTTATCAAGGGAATTTTGCTTACATTTGTAGTAAAATAGAATTTTATTTTTCTAGTTATTTCGCTGGCAATACTTCGAATTTAAATTAAACAGAAGTATTTTTAAGAGTATAAAAATCGATTTCCGGATAAAGAGGAAACGTTATACCCATTTTTGCGCTTTTAAATATATATATATATATATATATATATATATTGAAACTTTGTTATTTTAAATGGAATCAGATTAAGTCATGCAGTCCATGAAGGGATTGATAAGGCTTGGTGCTTTTAACATTGCACATTTATTGGTTTCAGCTTAAAAAAAATTACACACATAAAGCACACGCTTACAAAAAGCAGTTCTGATTTTATCCAAAAAATATCGTCCTTTTTCACCAATAGTGAACATGAAGCTGTGAAAGTCATATGTTTTCCAGTAAAGGTACTTCTGATTGGTCCAGATACTCAGATGATACCAGATTACACCATGCTTTATTTAAAAACTTTGAAGTTTTAAAATTGAGGAGAGAAGGTTGTGCTGGTAAATTAGAAATTAATTATCGCGTGAAGCCTTCGAGAGTTTTAGACAATTATGGATAAACATCCCTTACGAGAAAATGAACATGGATTAGCACACACACACACACATATACATATATATATATATATATATATATATAATATATATATATATATATATATTATATATATATATATATATATATATAAGGATGAGAAAATATAAATTACGCAAAAATTTATAAAAAGCTTGGTTTCAAAAGTTTCAGTAGATTTTTATTTTCGAATATTCAAAATGATCTTTAAACACAATTAAATACTTTGAAGTAAGTCGATGCATTAATTAAGAAGTAATTTTAAGCCATTATTTTTTAATTAACGTTTGTGTATCTTTTGGACAAACTTAATTTTCAATATTATAAGCACATTAATGAAGAAATTGTAATTACTGTTCACAAAACTTCATAGTAGCAAAAACACGGAATAAATTACAGTAATTCAAATGTTTCTGGTAACAAGGAGATTCGATTTTCTTAGCGTTTGCTAAGTAATTACAAAGCTGTTTCCTAAATATTCATGTATTAAATTGTTTACATTATTAATATGCATTTACTGAATATTTTACAATTCATGAGTTACATTTTAATAACACACTTCCTTAAAATCATTAAACAAATTTATATATATATATATAAATATTTCTTATCCATCATCAAATTGTCTATCGAAAATTATACCGTTTTTTTTAATCATTTTTTATTGAAAGATATTATTATATATTCATAGTCATTTAGTTTGAACAAGTAATAATAATATACTTAAACTTTATATTGCAAAAAAAATATATAGTAATAATACATATACTGGAGAGAGTTAATGATATTTTTTAGTACTTGCAAATAAGAATAATTTTCATTACATATAAAATATTATTTTATATTATAATGAATTCACTAATTTGCCTTTAAATAAAATATGTTTTTTTACACTTTTTAGGAAATTGAAATAAATGATGTAATAAATTTGCAGAACGAAATTGTATAAAATATAGACTATTCGGAAATATCTCTGAAGCCCCAAAGAAAATTATGAATGATTTAATTATTCAAAATTAAGATTTCATACACCAGGAAGTTCTTGTTTATAATTAGATAATGAATATGTGGACTTATTTTATAATAATAATCATGAATTATGAATGTTACATACAATCATGTTGAAAATATTTTTTTGAAGTATCCTATTAAAATTGGGTTTTCTTTTCTTTTCTTTCTTTTAATTTAATGAAAAAGAAATGTTTCTATTGGGATGTTAAGTAACAACATTTTTGTCTTAAAGAAAAAAAAGTGCATATCCATTGATTTTATGATAATTTTTGGTATACATTTTAGAAATAACTTTAATTAGTAAATATTAATACTCGCATTTAAATATTGAGACAATGCTACATATGTAAATTATCTTAATTGCAAGACTTTTTCTCAGTATTAATGTAAAATCTCTGAACTTGAAGACTGACTAAATCGGGGAATGATGTAATTATTAATATGGAAATCAATAAAAGTTCTAAACATTTAAATTTGACCTGTAAACTATTTTCAATGTACTTAATATAAAATTTTAATTGAAATAATGGCAAATTTTAACATATACATTTTTGCAGTGTTATTGCATTCATTTTTATTCTGTAATTTCTTTGTTGCTGATTAATCTAAAACATAATGAAGCTTCTGGAAAATTCTTTTAAATATTTACTGAAGAATTCTGCAAGAATATTACAGTAACAAATGAAAAAATTCAATGAAGTAAATATTCCGATTTATAAAGTTCTTCAATGTTTATTTAAAAGTATTTTAGAAATAATTTCCGTTTATTTTAAAATAATTCCATAAATGCAGCCAGAATAACATAAAGAAAGTGATTACTATAACTATATACATTAAAATAATGTTCTAAATTCAATATAGATAGACAGAATGCATCCAATTGTAGCTAGGAATGAAATAAATTCAATTCAGTTCATTAAATAAATAAGATAAGTAAAAATGAATATGCAAAAATTTAAGTAGGAAATTTAATATTATTACAGACCCTAATTACGGAATTAAAAACGTATCACGCAACCCAACCTAGTTTCATTGGATTAATAATTTGTTTTTCTCCATAAAATCGTATGAAAATATAAAGTAAATGTAGAAATTTCTTATCCAAAAATAGGTGAAACCTTTAAGAAAGTTATGTGTTAAGGAAAACAAGGAACCGTATTTAAATTGAGTTTCATATACTGAATTCAATAAAAACATTATTACATGTAAAATTATAAAGTAAAAAATAAGTGATGTATGTTTTTTAGAAAAGGGAAGAAGTGATGCCATCTACTTTTTTAATGAAAAATAAATTCGTGGTCATCTAATACTTTAAAATGACTGTAAAAATTTAGTTTTACTTAGAAGTTGTATTCAAAAGAATATTTTCACACAGTTTGGCCGCTCACTGTTTTCTAAGCCTATAGTTACAAACCAGGAATATTGTATTCATTTCAGATAAGTAATACATACGTATGTATAACAGATAATGAATGCATTTATGATGTAAAAGTGCTTTTAAAATATCTTTAGGGTATTCATATTCTGTACTATATTGAAAAAAATCTTATTATCACAAGAATTATTTTCTTACATGCAGTTAAAATGTCTTTCTAGTAAAGCTAATTTAAATTTGATTTTCCATTATTGATACTTTAATATATATTTTTAAGTTTTTATAAATTATTTAAATTTTAAAATCATTTCTATATTATTATATACATACGCGTTTATATATATATATATATATATATAAATTGGAAAATAACTAATTCAACATCAGGCGCACGTTGTTGCACTCAATCGATTCTAGTGATATACGAAGACTGCATGGGTTGTCATAACCTAACGATACTTGTAGAATTAGAGGCAACACTCAATACTAATTGCATTGCCACCCTCACCTAGCAGAAGGCTGCAATTATAGTCATTTGATATACTGCTGTATGTTATCCCTGTAATAATTTTGGCTTTGATATCAGTTATCCTTTTTAGTTATGCATTTTGTAGGGCATATGTTATGTCCGTAATCTTGAATATAATTTAATCAGCACATTAAAGTTGTACACGTCTACTTCCTTTTCCAAATGTGCTTCCCACATCATTTATTAATGTTTCTTTTTGTCAACAATTTTCCATTTATATTATTCTCAAATTTTTATGATTTATTTCCTCTATTCTCAAATTTTTATGATTTATTTCCTCTATTCTCAAAATTTATGAAAAATATCATGTTTTTTCATTGTAATATATGTTTTGTTTGAAAGTTAAGATTGCTCTTGATTAGGACTTTTTTTAAAAAGTACTCAATTTGTTTGCTCTATCAAAGTAAGAATTTCTATTTATTTATTGTGAGTGTGGACTATTTATGAGATACTACAAGGGCTTATTTTAAGTAAGGTCCGTTTGTTTTTAAAAAAATAATGACAATATTTTGTTTCAAAAGTCTTTATTTTAGGATTGTATATACTTTTGACCATTTTTCTACATAGTTGGTTAGTTTATTAATGCATTGTCATACCTTAGAATTAAGTTTTGAAAACCCTCTTCAAAGAAGTCTACCACCTGGTTGGACAGCCAAAAGTTCATGGCCGCTTTCACTTTTTCGTTGTCACTGAAGCACTTCCCGCCAAGACTGTGTTTGAGGTTCCGGAAAAGTTGGAAATCTCTGGGAGCAAGGTCGGGATTGTATGGTGTATGGTGCAAAACCTCCCAGCCAAAAGATTAGATTAAGTCCCGTGTCGTTCGAGAAGTGTGAGGCTATTGCCTTTACACTTCCTGGCCCATTTCGAAATTGGTTGGCACTCATTGCTTCAGTGTCATAAACTTCTGTTATCTGGCGATGAATGTCTGCAGTTGACATGTTTCTCGCAGTCAAAAAACGGATAAAAGACCTATCAGCCACTTGACATGCGGTTCAATCACTTTAAACATTTTAAAATTCACATCCAAGCTTAAACGACTGCTACAGAGCTGAAATGACATGAGTATGTTCGTAAAGGCAGTGACGCAGAGACTCGTTGCGGCGTACGCGGGAACTATATGCCCCAAAGGACCTTACTTAAAAAATAGCCCTCGTATATTGCAATAAAGTATATGATATATATATTGGATTGTTATTGATTCCTAAAGCTCGTCTACCCTTTATCAAAGACAAACATTTTTTATTTTAAATTGATTCCAAAAATCATTTGAGGGATCGTGATACAGACATATGGGTCGAAATTCATATTTTGTCTTAGAAATAGGATGATCAACCATCAATTTTCTTTGTAAACTACGGTATGAGCCCCCCCCCCTTTATGTGTTACATACAGGGTATTTCTCAAAATAAACTTTTCTAGCTTTTCTGTCTAAGTTTGTTGATGCTTTAAGAAACTGAATGATAAAACTTGCCATTCAAGGAAAATTCTATTTGTGTGCAGAAATATAGTTAAATGGGCCCAAGTTTTTCTTCGTATGT
Source organism: Trichonephila clavata (assembly GCA_019973975.1). NCBI lineage: Eukaryota > Metazoa > Arthropoda > Arachnida > Araneae > Nephilidae > Trichonephila > Trichonephila clavata. The sequence continues at coordinate 43,555 of BMAO01030885.1, forward strand.
GCAGAATTTTACAAACTTTACAGTAGCACATATACAAATTCCTGCCTTAAGCCGATAAGTGTTTTAATATCAAAATTGACGAGAAAAGAGTTCAGTATTTTTTGATCGTAGCAAAATCTGGACTTGGGATTTCTCCAATAGCCAGCAAATAAAATTATAACATGATTACTGGCAGAATGGTTCGCTCCTTAAATAAATGATGGACTTTAATTGTAACTGTATTGTAATTAAATGTATCGCTCCTTAAATAACTAACTTTAATTGTAACTAACAAAATTGTAACTTTATACATTTTCACTTTAATCTTTGATCAAAGTTTCATTGCATCTTTAAACTCTGTGGTAAATTCCACCTGGAAGCTAGTGGTATTTGGTTATTTATTAAATTTGCAATTTATAATTTCTTACAGCTACTGAAGATAAAGTAATGTTGATATTTTCAATTTTATGACACTGATAAACTCAAAATGAATACGGGTGACACACACAATATTTAAACAAATATGTTTTTCACACACCATTCAGATAAAAAATCAAATTTGCTTTTTTGATCATAGAGTATTATTACCCTATATATAAAATCAATTAAATTCTTATAAAATCTGTATTAACATCTTTTATTTATTTCCCTGTTAAAAACGAATATATTTGAACTTTTTATTATTTTCTTTTGAAATATGTTTCTAACTTCCAAATATTTTTTCGAAGTAAATTTTATTCATTTGCTCTTTTTGCTTTAAGTTTGTGCAATAAAGAGAAAAAAATGAGGTAAAATTATACTTTAGTAAAAAACAGCTATATTTTTTTTATGTTTTGTATCCTTTAAGACACAATCACTTTAAAATTAGGATACACTTTAAACTTAGCTTTTAATTTTCTTACATTATTCTTTCAAGATATTCCTTGTAAGATATTCAGAAGATTTTTTATTTTATTAACCAAACAGTCGTGGAAACAATAAAACACTGGATTTATTCCCTCCGGAGCACCTTCAAAGAGAGAAAGAAAGAAGTCAAAAGAAAAGAGGAAACCCAAATGAAGACTCGTTTTGCATTACAATACCATTACAAGATATTTTCCATAATCGATCTCATGTTGATAATGTGGAAAACTACAATTTCAAAAAAGATAAAATAAGCGCATTAATATCTCAAGCAGTGTGTATTTTAAAGTAATTCAGATAATTTATGAGTCATTCGAAGCATAAGAGAGATAGTGAACATATAATGCATATTTTGAGATGTAAAACAACTCAAAGAATAGAAATAAAAAGGAATTATGAGAATAGAAAATTAATGATTTAAATTTAGAAAGTTAGATTTATATTAGAATTTCTTAAATTTGCATTCTTGATTTAAAGCTCCTAGTTTATTTTTAGGATGTAGTTCATATCCATTGTAATTCTCTCATACTCTGAGGTTTCTGAAAAAAAAGTGTAGCTCATTCTTGTTTATTTTTCAAGAAATTAATTCAAGGTTTATTAAGCTTCCTAACATTGTGTATCTGAAATATCATTATGTAAAATGTAAGTATTTTTTTATTCCAATAGTGATGGTCATTACAGTAATTTATATGCATAATTATGTATAAAATTGAAATAATAATAATTTTTAAAGCAGTGTGAATTCCAGTCTTTCTTTGAAAATAAAACAATTCCTTTAAGTTACATTTGATAGAAAGTAAATTTGAACTGTTATAGTATTGCTATTTAAGAACAATGAACGTTAATTTTATTGCAAAAATTTTACCAAGTGCTTTTGCAAACAATTTGATATTTAAAAAATTAATTACTTAAAAAATTATTTTTTGAAATGTTACTGCTATTTTGAATGTCTTTTCTAAAAGAATATCTTAGAAATTTTACGGAGAAATTGAGTAAAAATGAATTATGTTTTTAACTCCAGTGTTAAATGTTTATGTTATTTTATCATATTAATGAAAAGCCATTACTTTAAAGTCTATACTTTAAGTAATCCTTTTCCGAAGTTGAAAAAATTTCTTTTATTTCGTAAGAAAATTCCGAAGACATTTTTTAAACAAGATATCAAATACAAAAATTTATTTATGTGTAAAATTTATTTATTGTGTACACGCGCACACACGTACGTATTTTAAAAATATATCAATATATAGATGCTACAGTATTATAAACATTGTTGACTTAGGACAGCACTTATATGTAAAATAATTTACATATAAAAATGGGTTTGAACACATGTGCTTTAACACACACACACACACAACACACACACATATATATATATATAATATATATATATATATATATATATATATAAGAAAACAATACGTAAAATAAATTGCCCCAAATATCATTTAATATTGGTTTGGTCGTTACTATGGGATTATCTATTTATTTACAGCCTCGACTATTCTGGGTAAGTATAATTCAGGGAGCCCATCAATTTAAACGCTCTGCTAAGCGTGACGTATGTGATATTGGGAGTATACTTATTATCAGTAGTTTGGAGCAGAACAGCGTTAATCGTCTATTGTTGATTTATCGCTTCCTTCATATGGACTACTATTGTATTCCCTATTACTAGAAAATGAGCTAAGTTTCCAGATTATAAATTTTGCATCTCTGATGCAACAGCTTATATTAAAGAATGCTTTCATTAAAAACAACAAAACATGAAATGTAGTTGTGATAGATAATTTTACATTATTTGGGAGAATCCTTTTATAGCTTTCTTTAGAAAAGAAAAATCGATTGTTGTGAAAGAAACAATGTTTTATCTCTAATCTATACCTTCGAAGAGCTGAGGAAAAGCTATTATTACTAAATAAATGCGTCTCGTAGCCTCTCTATTTTAAAAATTTAATGAAACTATTAATGTTTCGTGTTTTGAATTGCATTTTGAATATTAATTTTTCAGCTATTTTATTATACAGTACTTTTCAAAGTTTTATATATAATATTTTTTTTGGTTACATAAAACCCTAAATAACATATGAGAATTGTTCAGAACTGATTTTAAAAATCTACAGTGTAAAGAAACATATTATTTTGAGCCATTTCTTTTTCTGAAACCGTATGCTAATAACGTTTCTCTCATAAAATAACCTTTAAAAGGTTCTGCGGTTAATAAACTAGAAGTGTTAAATCGTTTATAAAAGAAAAATCTATTAAAATAAACAATATAACCAATTATTTTATTCATAAGAAGTATGTTTGATGAAAACAACATTTTCTTAAATATAATTCAGCATTGGAGAGGTTGAAATAGAAATCTAAATATATTGATCAAAGTAAAAACTAGCTATATGTTAAAGATTTCATGCTTTTTTGCCACTTAGAAATTAATATTAAACATTTGAAGTATTCAGTATAACTCATCTTACTCTTCATATACATGTATGATTCTGACTTTAAACAAATGTGTCATATATATCACATACTAATTACATAAACTTTAATATTTTAAATAACTTGGATTAGTGTCGTATCATATTTGTATAAACTGTAATTGAAAGGGATTGAGCTTATGAATTGTGAATTAAGGCGATATGGTACCCTAAAAATCATTAAACTGTCGAAAAAATTTTTATTGGCTTATTTGATACCCCGAATCTTAATAAATATGCCTGCAAAATTTCAAATCTTTACCTGCATTTTTCATTAAGTAGTGGAGCAATGTTTGATGCTAAACAGCAACTACCACGCCTATATTTCAGATTATCTGCTAGAAAAGAGCCTGATAAAAATGAATTAATTATTTTTCTAATGCACATCAATGAGATTGACATTATATATGCAGTAATAAATCATTTTCAGAAAGAATTGTGCAATTCATGCAAAATTCTAGTTTGTGAATTATTTACTGGAAGATCAAATGGATTTAGTCAAAATTTAAAAGTTGTGCGTGCTTTTTATGATATTATCATGAATGAAATTAAAACTTCAAAATGGATTCTCCCGAAGCACAAATATAAATCTCATTTTGATAACTCAGATAGTTAAAAAATCTAATTCACAAGAATAGAAAAACTCTCCCATTTTTATATATTTGTTTTTGGTGATATATATATATCCCACGTGTGCAAGATTCAACACTTTTATTATTAAAATATTTTAAGATATTTATTTAAACAAATGCATATATACAGTTCTTAGATTTTGATGTATTTTACCTATAAACTGTTATTAGATTTTGCTTTCATTCGTGTACAATATTTAATATATGAAGGCTTTTTAAAATCAAGGAAATAAAAAATAAAAACATAAACATCTTTGTACATACTGTGCA